>OW028633.1:11687500-11689529 GCA_932294325.1 Allophyes oxyacanthae | reverse complement strand
CTAACCTAACCTAACCTAACCTAACCTAACCTAACCTAACCTAACCTAACCTAACCTAACCTAACCTAACCTAACCTAACCTAACCTAACCTAACCTAACCTAACCTAACCTAACCTAACCTAACCTAACCTAACCTAACCTAACCTAACCTAACCTAACCTAACCTAACCTAACCTAACCTAACCTAACCTAACCTAACCTAACCTAACCTAACCTAACCTAACCTAACCTAACCTAACCTAACCTAACCTAACCTAACCTAACCTAACCTAACCTAACCTAACCTAACCTAACCTAACCTAACCTAACCTAACCTAACCTAACCTAACCTAACCTAACCTAACCTAACCTAACCTAACCTAACCTAACCTAACCTAACCTAACCTAACCTAACCTAACCTAACCTAACCTAACCTAACCTAACCTAACCTAACCTAACCTAACCTAACCTAACCTAACCTAACCTAACCTAACCTAACCTAACCTAACCTAACCTAACCTAACCTAACCTAACCTAACCTAACCTAACCTAACCTAACCTAACCTAACCTAACCTAACCTAACCTAACCTAACCTAACCTAACCTAACCTAACCTAACCTAACCTAACCTAACCTAACCTAACCTAACCTAACCTAACCTAACCTAACCTAACCTAACCTAACCTAACCTAACCTAACCTAACCTAACCTAACCTAACCTAACCTAACCTAACCTAACCTAACCTAACCTAACCTAACCTAACCTAACCTAACCTAACCTAACCTAACCTAACCTAACCTAACCTAACCTAACCTAACCTAACCTAACCTAACCTAACCTAACCTAACCTAACCTAACCTAACCTAACCTAACCTAACCTAACCTAACCTAACCTAACCTAACCTAACCTAACCTAACCTAACCTAACCTAACCTAACCTAACCTAACCTAACCTAACCTAACCTAACCTAACCTAACCTAACCTAACCTAACCTAACCTAACCTAACCTAACCTAACCTAACCTAACCTAACCTAACCTAACCTAACCTAACCTAACCTAACCTAACCTAACCTAACCTAACCTAACCTAACCTAACCTAACCTAACCTAACCTAACCTAACCTAACCTAACCTAACCTAACCTAACCTAACCTAACCTAACCTAACCTAACCTAACCTAACCTAACCTAACCTAACCTAACCTAACCTAACCTAACCTAACCTAACCTAACCTAACCTAACCTAACCTAACCTAACCTAACCTAACCTAACCTAACCTAACCTAACCTAACCTAACCTAACCTAACCTAACCTAACCTAACCTAACCTAACCTAACCTAACCTAACCTAACCTAACCTAACCTAACCTAACCTAACCTAACCTAACCTAACCTAACCTAACCTAACCTAACCTAACCTAACCTAACCTAACCTAACCTAACCTAACCTAACCTAACCTAACCTAACCTAACCTAACCTAACCTAACCTAACCTAACCTAACCTAACCTAACCTAACCTAACCTAACCTAACCTAACCTAACCTAACCTAACCTAACCTAACCTAACCTAACCTAACCTAACCTAACCTAACCTAACCTAACCTAACCTAACCTAACCTAACCTAACCTAACCTAACCTAACCTAACCTAACCTAACCTAACCTAACCTAACCTAACCTAACCTAACCTAACCTAACCTAACCTAACCTAACCTAACCTAACCTAACCTAACCTAACCTAACCTAACCTAACCTAACCTAACCTAACCTAACCTAACCTAACCTAACCTAACCTAACCTAACCTAACCTAACCTAACCTAACCTAACCTAACCTAACCTAACCTAACCTAACCTAACCTAACCTAACCTAACCTAACCTAACCTAACCTAACCTAACCTAACCTAACCTAACCTAACCTAACCTAACCTAACCTAACCTAACCTAACCTAACCTAACCTAACCTAACCTAACCTAACCTAACCTAACCTAACCTAACCTAACCTAACCTAACCTAACCTAACCTAACCTAACCTAACCTAACCTAA